>JANFOE010000856.1:0-29606 GCA_025667525.1 Glebionis coronaria
TACTGCATTTGTTATTATATTGAAAGCCCAATAGATTGTAATGGAGTTAAAAAATGTAGCTTGAATTAGGTTCTTGAATTAGGTTCCTGCATTTGTTATTATTTTGTATTTATGTTCCTAAATTAGGTTCCAGCAATATCTTTTAGTGGACCACATGTTCTCTTTGATGCACCTGTGACCCCGAGAAGGTATTATTTTGTAATTGGACAATTGTAAAAGTATCATTCTTGTGTATCGACGTGGCCTTTTCTAAAAGCATATCTGGAATATGTGCAGCGGATAACAGCTGATGAGCTCTTAACCATGCGAAGTTTCATGAAGTTCCTCTTCAAAAGTTTAAAGATTCCATTCCAACTTTTCCTGCTCAACATGCTCAGGACAGGTATCTCTACTATAAATGTCAGAACTTTGATAAATTAGTGAGCTTTATGTCTTAGAATAATAAGACTGTGTTCCTTTTTGTCTTGAAGGTGTTTAGTACAAGGTGTATAATTATAGTAGTTCATCTTTTATATATTCAAAACATGTGTAATGTGTTCATCTCTTGATACAATGTTTGCGTAAAGTGAAAGAAAATCTGAGCAAACCCAAGGTTTATGTTTCATGTCAGATTCTTCCTTTTCTTGCATAAGTGCTTTAGTTTTATCTTTTACACCTCCAAATATATAGTTCCTAGACAAAAAAACCTATTGTCAAAAAATCCAACCTAACGTTTACGTCACATAGCACAAAACAATCACAAAACGTAGTTAGACAACTGAAAAGGTGACTCAAATTGGTTAAATGAGTTGATTGGCAGATGCTGTACTTTCAACTTGTTGAGTCTGTTTAATGCAGAAATAGTTTGGTCATTCTTTTGCTACCTTTTTGCATATGCTAACATTTTCCTTTCATTATTAATGTAGTTATAATAAATATTTTGGCTTAGAGTTTTTGTTATCTCCGGTGGCCTAGATATATTTCCTTAACTTTAAGGCCAAGTTTGTATAAATTAAAAAGTTTTGATATACTGTTAACTGTACGAACAATGTTTTATATATGGAGACACGCGTGATGATTTTTGCGAAACAAGAATTGACACGTTGTCTTGATGCTCCTGTTGTGTTTCCTCATAATGAATTGCTTTCTAGAAATCTGATGCTAAATATGAAGGTATATTAGTACCCAACTTAAATTCTTTCAAAATTTATTTCTTATGATTTAAATCAGACCATAGGTGTATTATCTTTGTTGAATCGTAAAATTATTGGTAAATGAGCGTAAAAGTATAATAGATAAACTAATGTGAATACACTTGAAGAAGTTGGTGACGACTTGGATTTTTCAAAATCCAAAATATCTTTAAACAAGACATCTTCCTGTTTTTCGTTCTTAGGTGGTGCGTAGAGTTTATAGAAAGATTTTGAGTCTGACCCACTAAGAAATCATAAGAACAAGAACCGCAGCTAGAATTTAGAGTCTGATTCTGGTCGAAGAACTATTGCCTCTGGCTTTATTTTGCAGGCGGTGGTGGGATGGACACTTGTGAAGTTATTGGCGGTGAGCTATATTGAGACAAAGGTGGATGGCCAGTATACTTGGGTTCATCATATGAAGGTTGGCTTAGTACAAAATTTAATACAACAAAAAAGCACTTCTGAGAGTTGATTATCTGACTATCTCAAAACCATAAGCAATTAACTAATAAGCAATCATAAACACATTATTAATTGTTTAAATATTTTTTTAATAGAAAGAATGTGTTAAGAAAAATTGGACATTCATTTGCAGAATTACCTTATGTCGTGAAATACCAAGTATGCAACTAATTAGTCTAGTATGATTCTATAAATTATAATTTAAGACAAGTTAAATAAAATATGTGTGCTTCTCCTGTGTCTATCTTGACGTTCTTACCTTAGGCACCATTCAATAGATTGATTAGAATGGTGTACTAACTGAAAATGGGTGGTAAAAGTGAAAGGGTTAAACGAACGAATCTAAAGTATATTTTATACAAGATTCTATCTCGTTTCATTTAAAGAATTGAATTACTAGATATATTTTTTATAATTAAAACTGACATCTTAATAATTGATTATGGAAAAAGTTCAATCTAACAAATTTTTTTTAGCAAATTAATCTCACTCACCTATTTTTTTCATTTAACAAAAGAATATTTTTTTAAAATTAAATATCTCATTAAGCGTTAATGATTACGAAAAAGGGAAAACATATCATCGTAACAAAAATTAAGTTATCTTTTTATCGAGGGGCATAAATATATATTTTCGATGAACTTTTTTTCTTTTGAGAGAATCATATATGATTCATAGCACGAATCATATATGGTTTTATTTGCCCCTCGATAGAAGGTTGATTTAATTCTCGTTGTAATGGTGTATTTCTTTGTCACTTGTCGATTTATCGTTTGTGAGATATTTAATTTAAAAAAAGATGTAAAATTGGGTTGAATTAATATGATTGGTTGATGCGGTCTATGCTAAAAAGAAAGGGTTTATATTAATCTCAACTAAATAATTGATAAAGCAAGAAAGGATTTGCAAAATTATATTGCAAAAAATAAGTTGCATAATTTTGGCTATTATTATGTTTTTGCCTAAAGTTAATGCGTTCTCATTAGTAAAAACGTAGTTTCAAAAAAAATTATTTTCTTTTCACAATAGTATGGTGATTGGTGAGTTGATTAAAATGTATATAATGACATCAAAATTAGAATAATTATTATCTTGACAATGACGATTATTAAAAGGCAATGTCAAACACTATCAAAT
Organism: Glebionis coronaria; assembly: GCA_025667525.1. NCBI lineage: Eukaryota > Viridiplantae > Streptophyta > Magnoliopsida > Asterales > Asteraceae > Glebionis > Glebionis coronaria. The sequence goes on from JANFOE010000856.1 coordinate 2,775, forward strand.
GTTCGTTTGCTATAATCAAAGCCAGTATTCTCATAAAGAACAAAGATTAACTGTTATGACAAATATAAAAATCATTAGAATTGAACAACAACGTTGTTTCAAACTAAACAATCACAAGGGGAAAAAAACACCTGTTATGTGGCCTAATGCTAAAAATATCAAAGATTAAAAAAAATTAACTTCAAAAATTATTAAAAAAGCACTAACATTAACAAAATTAACCTCCAAAAAAACAAAAAAACGACCCCGCCTGTTGGGCGGCCTTGCACGTTATATTCTTCCTTTTTCACCAAAGGAAGTTCCCACTATGTCTTCAGTATAAATACTTCAGGTCTTCATATCAGAGATGGTCTTCGGGAGTTAGTGAGTCATTGTCATTACTCACTAACTCCATCATCCTGATCTGGGCTCTTGTCTTCACTGGCTCAGATCCGTTGCAGTAGTGAAGGAGTCTCTGTGGATTTCTAAGAGCATCTTGAGGATGACTCGGTAAACTATCATGAGTTTACCGACTTATATAATACTTAGGGTATATTTCATTCAAATCAGTACAGGGACAATTTAGGCTCTAAATTGGCCCAACAATCTCCCCCTATTTGAATATAAATATAGCCTAAGTCTTTTAGTAGTAAGTGAGCATAACGGCTTCTTCTTACATACTAAGATACAACACAGGGATACAATAAATAACAACCTGCTGATGTGAAGTTTTACAACATGTGTTCATACCAGCTCTTTGTATTCGTGACTAAGTAAGTGTAGTCTCTTACAAACATCTTGAGCTTTCTTCCTAGGTTCGGTGGTAGCTTCAGAGACTTATTTCCAGCAGTGATGATCAGGCACAAGAAGAAAAATTCGCTCCAAACTACTAAATACCCAAGTATATTAAAATCCCAGAACACTTGTTCACTTCATGTAACAAAAATCAGTAACATACCACACTTCTACCCCGAACACATCATTCTCTCTTTCAACAAAAACATCAACCTGTATAAGCACATTACCAACAACAACTACTCTTCTTGGAAATTTGGATTTTTTAGTATGTGGTTGGTTTGTTTGTTTTGTTTTGTAGTGGTGGGGTGCTGGTGTTGTTTGTGGTGTTATATGTGGTTCGTCACCAGGATATGAATACAAGTATACATGATTAATCTGTAGAAAGAATACAAGTCTGTATAAGTATACCTGATGATGATCGATGAGTGTGTAAACACTTTCATAAGTGTGGTTCTCTCCCCCTCAAAGGTTGTTGTGCAAGCACCTTTTGTATAACAACACACATTGTTCATCGATCCCAGATGACTTCGAACCATGATGATATAACTCTGACAATTGTATTCATCTCCCCCTCAAAAGTTGGTAAATCTTCAACTTTTGGATGTGTAAGCTCAGCGGGTTTGATTTTCCAAGCTCTGAGTACTCATACAGCGACAAGAGTCTCGTGTAGGTCTGTGAACGGATGGCTGTGGATCAATGTTGGAGGTTCAGGCCTTGCTGAGGGTCCGGAACTTTTGTGGACCAGTGATGAGGGTCAGAGTCTGTTGATGGTTCATCAAGACTGCTGAAGGTTCAGTCAGCTGAAAGGTCCACTCCTATTGGAAGAGGTCAGAACTGCTGAAGGGTTCAGAATCGCTGGGGTTTAGTCTGCTGAAGAGACTGAGGATTCAGATATGCCGAGGGGGTCAGATCAGTGGTGGTTCAGAACCACTAGGGGTCACAGCGGTTGAGGGTCCAGACTTTGCTGGAGGGACCAGATAATAGGGACAAGGGTCCAGAATCTGAACAGTTCAGTCCAGCGGTTTGACAGACCAGCGTTAAGGGGCCAGCGGCAGGGGTTCAGTTCGCTGACCTAGGGTTTTGTTGATGGGGTGCATAACTTGATGGAGGTTTAGCAACCTTGGTGTTCAGTGATAAGTGTAAGAGATAGGATGGATTTAAATCTGTGGAACAGTGAAAGCGGGTCAAGTGACAGGGTTCGCTGATCATTTGGTTCACAGCAGGTGGGGGTTCACTAGAAAGGTTCATCAGCTCGTCTTTGAAGCTCAACAGGCAACACTGCCAGAAACAGTTTATCAGCTTCTTTGAAGCTTGATACAAACACCACTACATCTTATCAGCTTTTCGAAGTATACCCAAGCCCCCATATCAGTCTTTGACTGAAATTTATCAACCTAACCAAGATGAACTTTAACATCTTGATTAATAACACTCAATGCGTAAAACCTAAACAAACTCGGCTGATCTTTTATCAGCTTTCTTTTATCATTACCCATAAACAGGATAAACCTGAAATGAAAAAGTAACACCATTTTTTGTAAGTCAAAACCCAGATGATCTCGAACTTTCTTAGTTTTTCATTACTCGTCACTCATCTCCCTATCATTATCTATCTTTACGAAACCCCATCTTCCTGATTTCATTATCAGCCGACCTATCACAGCCTATCCATTGAGACTTCATCACCTCCACTGCACCATCTCATTTAGAGATTGGATAACCATAATCACAACATATCAGTCATTTGACTTGATATGCAACAACACATCATTACGCCTGCAGCAGCTATTCCACAGGCGGTGACACCATCCAACACCCAATCCCAACATCGATCTACCGTTGGCAACATCATTCTCATCTCCGTCAAATCTCCGTCAAGCCGTTTCCCATCGACCAAAAACCTTCGAAATCAACCATTTGTCTTCATATCAAAAACCCAAAAACCATGAATATCTTATACGCAGACTTCAATAGTCTCACTACTTCGATTAGCAAACAAACAAAATCAACTTTCACTGTGAAGATTGAACCCATTCTAGTGGCCATATGAAATGATTCCGTCTCTTTTTTTCGATTTAATTTATGATGTTCTGATTTTTGTTGAGTCTTGATTTTGATTGTTGTGATATAAACATTTTGCTGATGATGTTATTAAAACGTGAGGGATTTGGAGGGATTTGGTTGGTGTAGATGACTGAATCCGTGGGTGGGTAAGTGATTTGGGGATGGTTTCAACAGATCTGTTTTTTTGTTTAGGATGAGTGATGTGAGATTATGTGAGATAGGGAAAGTGACGGTGGAGTTTTGTTTGTGAGATTTGAGACTAGAGTGAGATGATTGGTGAATGATTCGGTTGGTTTGGATATTTTTTTGTGATATTGATTTTGACGGTGGTGGGTGGGATATGGTGGATAAGGTTTGTGTGGATAGTGTTTTAGCAATAAGTCAACAGTAGTGTCTTTTCCCCCTAAATAACTGCTACTGTAAGTGCAGTTTATGAACACACTGATAATTTTGACGATGCTAAAAAAGATGTTATTAGTAGTCATTCGAACGGATCTGGATAGAGGAAATCCAACCCGCTCTGATATCACTTGTTGGTCCACTAATCTTGTGCACATATCGAATCTATGAAGATATATGAAGAACAATATGCACAATTAACTAATTGACTCACTAATAACAATAGCTTGTACTTTTCATCGTCGTATATCTTATTAATATATGAATCAACAAATATACAAGTTTTACCCGGTTGTTTGCGGAATAACAACTGGGAGATGATGACAAACTAAACTCCCATTGTTACAAGATAGGAAAGAACCAATGGGAGGAGGAAATCCTAACACTAACACTATGTGTATTTTGGTGGTGGAAATCTCTACCAAACTCTAAGTAATGAGACCACTATATATAGTGGGAAAGTGAAGCTTCCTTTGGAAGCTTCAATAAAGTCAAGTAACCACCTTGCACTTTATATTCTTCCTTTTTCACCAAAGAAAGTTCCCACTATGTCTTTAGTATAAATACTTCAGGTCTTCATATCAGAGATGGTCTTCGGGAGTTAGTGAGTCATTGTCATTACTCACTAACTCCATCATCCTGATCTTGGCTCTTGTCTTCACTGGCTCAGATCCGCTGCAGTAGTGAAGGAGTCTCTGTGGACTTCTAAGAACATCTTGAGGATGACTCGGTAAACTATCATGAGTTTATCGACTTATATAATACTTAGGGTATATTTCATTCAAATCAGTACTGGGACAATTTAGGCTCTAAATTGGCCCAACAATATATATATATATATATATATATATATATATATATATATATATATATATATATATATATATATATATATATATATATATATATATATATATATATATATATATATATACTAGTTTCGTAACCCGCCCAACGGGCGGGTTCGGTTCATAAACCCTCTTTTGAAACAACGTTTATCATTCAGTTCTATTGGTTTCCGAGTTTGTCAAACAAAGATCCTTCAGTCTGTGTGAGATTACTGTCTTCTCATCTACATAGCCGTCGAGCTTGTTATTTGAATATTGTGTAAAAAGTTTTAGTAAAAAACAATCAATTATAAACTTAGAAAATTATTTATTTTAACTTATTAAATTGTATAGCTGACATCACAAATTGGTGGGTTTATTGTATCTATTTTCGTGGAACTCAATTTAAATTGTGTAGGTGACATCATTAGGCAACCTTGTTTTGTGAATATTGTGTAAAGATTTGAAGTAAAAAAATTCAAATCAAGCATATAGATTCATTTAATCAATCGTTCCGATAAATAAATCTAAATTAGACAACATTGCAGGATTTACAACTACATACATCAGCAACTCTTATAGAAGTTCAAAATAAAGTCATGCTTTCAAAGCTGAGTTGTGTATGTTATGATTTTGGCATGTTATCCTATATATCCATCATACAATAAAGTTAAAGTAAGAAGTTAAGTACCGAAATTTTAATGACATAATTTTAAACCTGGTACACAGTAAATAATATGTTGAGCAACACGATTGTTGTAGGAAAATACATAGATTAGCGAAGTCAATGAGCCAATATGGCTCAAAAAAGTGTCGGCATATCTTCTGATTGGGTTTACAGAACACATTTTCACATCTATATGCTTGTACACAAACATAATCTTTTTGGTGCACACGTAAACTGAAGAAGGGTAATGTGGCAAACCACTGGACCAAACAATCGAACCAAAATACCATTAGGCCATTTTTCCACATTTAAACTCAATGTATTAGATATTCATCTGTATTCAGACTGAGTAATAAAATAACATGGTAGATGTGATATATGTAACTGTAAATAACCTGCCCAACTTCTTCATAGAGATCAAACAGTTGTTGAGGCTTCATAACATTGCTAACTACAGTTCAGTACACGATGACTAATATCATGTAGCTTCATATTGAATGTCGAAAATTGGTACCAACTCGTTTTCAAGTTCATGGGTCTTGTTCTCCACGTATTTTGTTCCACTTGCAGTCACTGAATGCATATGAGTAAAAAAAATCAGCCACATTCTCCCAGCGCTGCAAAAATTCTCCTCGAGATGTGAAAATAGTCCCTTAAAACGATCCATGGCACTATTGTAAATTATGAGTGTTATACTAATAAGTCAGAATTCAAAACAGAAAAACTATACACATGAGGAAAATAATATGTTTTAAGTTTTAACCATATTCTCCGCACTTTGTAAGGTAAAGATTCACGAGCAATTTATCAGTGCACATTTCTTCATGCAGTATTATAATTTAACTTTTCCTATGTTATAACTTATCGATATGTTAGTAGAAGTGCAGAAAGTAGATCACCTCGGGTACATGAAGATAGTTTGTTCTCCACCCTCTAAATACTCCTGAAGCATCTCATGAGGATGATACTCTAAATCTGTTGCAAATAACAACAACATCACCAAGTTTGTATAATAACAGATATAAAAAAAATCATGTTTAGCTTATCTGCACATGGAAAGTTAAAACTTCAATTTTATGTGCACATGAAAAGTTAAAACTTGAAGAACTAAAACTAATATAGGATTAGCGCAATAGTCGCAGGCATCGAGTTCTACTGTTACGACACCAGATTAACCACTGTGTTGGAGAATTTTGAAAGCCAAATCCACACAGCACCAAGATCTAACTAACAGATTTCAATATTACTCAAAGTTATATACTATTTTAAAGTGAAAATTTGACAGATAGATCTTGGATTAGTGTGCAAATAGTACCTAAACCAAATTAATCTATTAGCATACCGAGACCCCATACCATCAAATCTTTTCTGATAGGACATCCAAGTGCCAACTCTCATTACAGCCTAAACTTATGAACACATTGCAGCCTAAACTTGATAAAAATAAAAAGCTTATCAGTCATATTGTTGGTCACGGATAAGTTTAATTCCTCTTAGTTTGCAAAATCTGTGTTCTCCGGATGAAGTATTGTAGCAACTAATCTAAACATTCTAAATGTGGTTGTATTTCCCGTCAATATTTCCATGTTACTGAAAGATATTCTCAAATCATCAAAGAACTCTCCAATATTCCAGATGTGCTCAAGCATCCATATACTTCTTGTGACCTATTCCATCGTACAAAAAACCATGAAGCCCATTAGAAACATTACAATATCACTTTGGCACAACACTTCTGCTAATTAAACGTAAATGTGCAGCCAAAAGAATTTTTACCCAAAATCTGTATAGAAACAATTTAGTTGAAAAGTCATCTCTCTAAATTTTAAAATGCATCTCGATCTTCCATCTGTACACTAAGCGCAACAGCATGCTCGAAGATATCCCCTGAAATTGTCAAATAGATACTTCATATTAGCTGAAGGATCATGAATCACTTCACTTGATGAAACATAAGAAAAGTGAATTTACATTCGATAATTTTAATGCCCCAGCAAATGCATCTTTGACCAGTGGGTTTGAAGCTGCTACTCGCTGACAATAACTCCAAAGTCCATGTTGGATCTGTCATAGTTAAAATAAATTACAGGCAAACATTTTGTGAGTTTATTTACGCAATCAGTGAACACCTTTCAGTAACTTACTGAACCAACAAAAGATTACCACGCTAATTACCTCAGGTGGTACTGCACGCAAAATGTAAAAGAGATCAACCATAGAAAACCATCTTTCCAATCGGGTGTGCAATCTCGCTATTCAGAAAAATGTCAACGTGACCTGACCCGTATTCAGCACTGTAAGCTTCATTTTTTTAATGCTATATTGGATCTATACACAACAAAAGACTATAACCAAAGCTTAACTTAAACTTCTCTTAATACCCGACTCGATGTTGAGCATCAGGAAGAACATGGCCGACATCATGAACCATGCATCAGCAGCCCCGTCGTCAGAAACCCCATCATCATAACACGATGTTGAGCATCAGGAAAAAATTGGCCGTCACCAGATCCCCGCCATCAGAAACCCCATCATTAATCAACATAAATCCTACATCAGAAACACTCCATCAAACGCTTGACACAAGAAAACACACACGCGATACAGGACACAAAAAACCCGACAAACACACATGATATTAGTCATTCGACATAAATTATCCATCAGACATCCGTCATAAGAAACCCCACATCATAAACCGGACATAAAAAAACCCCGACATCAGTAACACGACAACAGAAACACTCCATCAGAACCAAGAAATCAAAACCCGACACAAGAAACAGACATCAGAAACCCGACACAAGAAACAGACATCAGAAACCCGACACACCAGACACAGAATACATATTCACGACACCAGAAGGTCGTATCAAAAGGTCAATTCAGAAGGCCGTATCAAAAGGTCATGCTAGAAGGCTGCAAAATCTGGTTGCATCCTAAGGTCACATCAACAACTCATACAAAAAGGAAGCATCAACAATGTGTATCAGAAGGCCGCATCTTCAGCAACCAGATCAACATAAAGCATCACCACACCAAATTGGAAGGACGTATCAGAAGGTTGCATCAGTAAGCCGCATCTATAGACAAATGTCAGCAGCAAGCAAGCTGCAATACGTAATTGTAAGTTATTTCTTAGACCATCTTTTCTGAACAATTGTACAATCATGAATGTACTCAACCCTCAAGATAAAATGGGATCAGCCAAAGCTATTGGAGTATATGTTTTGACAATGGAAAGCAAAAATGATAAATAAAGAATTGACGCCCTTTTTCCTTAGATGGGAAGGTTCAATAGACCAGTTATCTGGCTAAAATCATGAAGAAGTTATTACGTACCTGTACTTATTATGGATCCCGTTGTCTCAATATCAATCTGACCCTATAACCGTTCAAAAAAGATCGACGATGCATTGTAACAGATCACACATTTATAGTGTCTTCATCAGGGGTGAATGTATAAGAGGCGCTGAATCATTCGAGCATTAACCAAGAGGCTGCAGATATAAAAACAAATACTGTGAATGAGTCTGATGGTGATTAACTTCCCACAGAGAAAAAGAGTAAGAAGAGGAATATTAAATCACACTTTTTATGTATATTAATTGAGGTCTCTGCAGTTGGTAACGTATGTTAAGATTCAAAAGGCTAGCTCACTGAATCAATACATTAGCACACTTGGATAGGGTCTGAACTGGAAAGCTATCATATTTAAGAGCCTAGAAATGAAATAGAAGACAAAAATGTCAATATGCAGGCTCATTTGAAGCACACAGAGCAAATAACTTTTTATCACTAAATTAGAATAGAGTATAAATACTATGTGACCTCATACTGACATGTTGTGGTTAGTATGTTAGATATTGATACAACACGATACTTTTAAACGGGAGCAACAGGATCCAAGGGATTTTTACTCGTCTGTAAATAGAAACAAAAGTTAAGTAAATAGTAATAAAGAACTACGGAGTATAATCAAAAAGATGATTTTATATGAACACAATAAAAGCGTTGTCAGCATTTATCCAACCTAGTAACCATAGTCGGCTGGATGCCTTCCCGGTCACAAGGTCACAAAGCCTTTGCCCTAATAAATTAAACCTTGGAACTTAACACTGACTCCTTCAAACACCTACTGTACAGACAAAAGATGAATTATAGAACCAATTATACACCCTTTACTAAGCAATTAAGCACTTGCTAGATGCCAATGAATTCTTGAATGTCAAGGCAGAAGAAAAGGAGGCCTATGTCCAATCAAAGAAGATCACAATGACTAACGAACACTGTTAAAATCCTGACAGCAATAAAAGCAAATCTGAATCGTATGGCGAAGAGTGTAGTAATAGTGTTAAGACTGGTAAAGAATATATAAAATTAAATTGACAACCACTTGGGTATATACTTATTGGCGTAAACAAATTGTTCGTCTTTCTGAAAAAGAAAAACAAAACAATGAGGAAGATATGCCGATTATAGATCCTAACCATACAGAAAGAACAGAAGTTTCCTGTCGAACACAAGTTTAATGACGTATTAAAAAACCATCGAATGAAGCAATAACATTCAGAATAAAAAAGTGTTATGCCATGCTACCAAACACCTGTAATAGGTTTTTCTTGTATAAACGTTACACCATCCAATATGAATATGACATTGTTAATAACACCCTACAGAAAATATATGATCAATAAAAGAGTCTATTGGTATAATTAACTGATTTAAAAGACCAATATGCATACCTTATCAAGGTGTCAGCTAGCAAACCTTCAAACAACTAACCATACAAAGAACTAACCTTCAAACAACTAACCCGCATCCTTAAATTTTACCTGCAAAACCATACAAAGAAAATGCAGTTTCATTAGGGTTTCAAAAGAAAGAGGTCTACATCTTTTTATATAAAAAAGACTAACCTGCAAGACCTTCCTAACACATATCACTACTTATGAGTTATGGGCTTGATTCAAATGCATCTATGCAAACAAAGTAAAAAAAAACTAAAACTAACCTGAGTATTGATCAACCTGCAAAACAAAACAATGAGCACATGCATACACGATACCTATAAAAAACGACTATAGTTTCTTAGGGTTTGAAGAGAAGAGGTGTTCATTAGGGTTTAAAGAGAAGAGGCGTGCCGTTTTTATTTTATTTTTTATGTGTATTTTTAGAGGATATAGATGATATTTCTTATTTTTGGTAAAAAGAAAAACTATATTCGGATAATAATGGCCTGAATATATTAATCATATATTTTTGGTAAATCTTATATTCGGTTTTTGAAATATTTTGGAGATAAATAGAATTATGGATTTAGCCAATGAGAAAACGCCACATAGGATATGACATGGCGCCTTTTATTTTCTTATGTCAAACTTAGCCCCATATATATATTATAGATATATACTACATATAAATCATTTACCCCTAAACCTTGAATGTTGAAAAACACTCTAAAAAGGAATTGTTGAAAAAATAAATGTAGTGTGTTATAAAAGCTTTGCTGAAAATACCCATAAATATAGAAATGTTGAAAAGTTGGATAAATAAATAAATGTGGAAATGTGGAAAACATAATTGAAAGTTGAAAACTGATTGCAACATATTCGGTTTAACCAGTGAGAAAATATTGGAAAAGTTAAATTATTTAAAGAAGGCTCCATACAAAAATTATTTGAGGAAGGTTTCTTACAAACAATAGGAAAGTATTAACACACAAAAATTTATTCGCGGAAGGTTTGGATGTGCGGGGCTATTAGCGGAATGTATTGGCTGTCCATAACAATTTGTGGAATGTATTGGCTGGCTATAAACACCAGAAGGTATTGCCAGAATGTTTGGCTGTCCATAACTCCACAAGAGGCATGAAATGTTGAAACTTTTTTAAATTTGAAGTTCAAATTTACAAAACCCCAAAGCCGATATAAACAATCATTTTAGTGTGTATGTTCGTATGAATTCATTTCATATTGCAACGAACAGATGGCCATGAACAACAAAAGGAATGTGGATAATGATCTTGAGGTCTGTTTTCTTTATATTCGTGTTTACTCATATTATCATTTCTTGGAGAGAATGCCAAACACATTTGTCATCTAACGTGATTGACTACAATACTTCTTTAGCTATGTTCTATGACTTGTTTTGCAGACTTGTTGGATGCCATACTCGAGAAGAGACAAGACGAGGACGGTGGTTACTCATTTGATGAAGGCAAAGATGTACAACTTTGCTCTCTGTTATTTATTATTTATGCATTATAAGTGTAACTTATTGCTATGATCTAAACGAACAAGTTGAAATCCGAATTACATTACACAACATCATACATCACATTCTTCTAGCATTCACTCTCTCGGTGGCTTCACAAATATCCCCAAAGGAATGACATTTGTTTTTCTTTCCACATATGCTATGATTTTCATTAATGTTGTCTTAGTGATTAGAGTACAAATGTATAGTCTTTCATCAATAGTTCATCACAACCTGCTCTTGATCAGTTATGATCTTCTCCCAATCCGATGTTTTGCAAACTCTAATGCGATCTTCAATAAGCTTCTGAACGATTACCACTCCCCAAATGCAAGAGTGGCATTCTTCTAATAACACGAGTTTAAACAATGAACACCGTGCACAACATTCATAACTCATGACAATTAATTGTTATCAAACTAATTTTGTCTCCTCTTATAACATGTTACAACTTTTAGCATGTGTAAGCGCCGGGAGAATCACAAATATGAGGAATGGAAATCACTGTTGTAGAATCCAACAAGCAAAGAAAGGAAAAAGGTAATCATAACGTATAGGTGGCAAAATGGACCGGCTGTGTAACCTGCTGAAAAGCGAGACGGAGTACTTGTGTTGACCTAAATACATGTAATGCACAAATGCACATAAATTTTTACATGTTGTGGATATGAGTATATTGTAGTTGCTGTCTTGTCATTTGAGTTTTGTCTAACTAAATAAACCACAATTCTGGAACTTAAGCTTGATTTTATATTGCAGCTGTTATAATAAAAACCAAGCAAGCATAACTCAACTTTTTAAAGGAAGACACGGGAACAGAATTTGGAGCTAGATGATAGATACGTAGTAGTAATATTGTAAGCTTGTGGTCATGTTGCTTCTATCATCTATATATAAGGAACACAGTTTGGGTTATTTGAGCCATTTAGTTGGTACATTTGACACATAATGCATGTGTTTGAAAAAGGTTGTGGCAAGTTATTGTACAAAACTTGCGCCAACATTGAAATTGTTTTTGTAGTTAACTTAACACAGATAGGAGTTTATGTTATCTAAATTAAACATTAATTTTTTAAAAAGTTGACTAACTTCAACATAAAGTGAAAAACTTTATATTTTCACGTTATTATGAATATTAAATGTGACAATCCGTCAATTTATGGTTGATATTTTATTCTCAAGTATTATTTAAAAACATTATTTTTAATGTTATATTATGAACTCACTTATTTTGGGAAGAAATTTGGGTTTACGTCTTGAAGTAGCATCGACTACGTTTAAACCGGAGGACTCTACGTTACGTGCTTACGTTTACATACGTCGTTTTGGTGACAGTCCGACACTTCAGGAAATAAATTTATCCATGAATATTATTTTGGGATTTTAAATTTGTGTTAGTTCATAAACTCACAAATTTACGAGAAGAGATTAGGACTTACGTGAATAATTTAACGTTCATAAACTCACAAATTTACGTTTTGAACTCCGTTTTTGATGAGACAATTTTTATTAGATTCGTTTTGTGTCGTTGATTCATATTTTATAAAAATGTTTTTCGTAAAACGACCCGAGGGCACGCAAATCAAGGAAACTAGAATCGAGGAATACCCGTAAATTAGTGGGATGAGACAAAACAAGTTTTGCCCTACCCCACTCAAAAGGGACGGCTAAAACAAGGACACCATATACATGATGTGGCAAACTTGTAACTAACAAGTATACACTTGTTAACTTAACTTGATAAAGTTAAGTAAAACCATCAAACCACTTTTCCTTAAACCATTTCCTCACAATCCTCACATGCAAACTACTCTCAAACTCTCTCATCCTCTCCCACTCCTTGTCGTCCAAAACCATCATCACACACCCCATTTTGATCAACTTTAACCACAAACTTTGTGTTATCTACACATATGATGAAGAACCTTTGAAGACTTGATGATTGGAGGTGATTCTAACATCCAAAGAGGAGATTTCTTGGTGTCATAGGGCTGATTTCCCACAAGGAGTTTATAAATATTGGTGGACTTGAAGATGATATTGGTTTATCACAAGTTTTGCCATCAAAATCCAAGCATTGTTCATCAAAAACTCATCTTTTCAATACTAATGGTGGTATAGAGATTGTTTCTTCTTATCCTCTTGTTATTTTGATTATGTAATCTTGTATTTTCTTTATTTACATATATGTATATGATGATGAATGATGATTAAAAGTATTATGTGGGGATTTGGTGTTGATAAACATGGGTAAAAAGATGGAAAACCACATGTAAAATGGTTAAATCATGCTTAAAATAGTTGGCTGTATAAAAACAGTAAGCAACCATATGATAAGCTGATAAAATAGCATAGTGGAATCAATATACAATAAGTATTAAGTCTTGTACACATGTGAGTGTTTGCCAAGCAATGGAATCATTATAATGAGTGAGATATGATCAAAACAAAATTGATGTATCAATCTGAATAGTCTGTTTTGTGAGGACTGTTAGGGATACTTAGACTTGGATTGAGCAGTAGCTAAAACGAAGTTATTTGTAGAACATAATATAAAGTTTATGTCATCCATAAATGAGCTTCTATCTTCTTGTATAACTCAATATATGATAAAAATGGTGAAAGTGAAACTAAAAATTAGATTTTGTGAAATTAAAGTTTAATAGTATTATAATAGCACTCAAATAAATATAGTATAAAATGTAAATTAAAACCCACTAACTTATATATTACATTTATATAAGTATGTACAATAATAAATAAAAGGGACATTTTATAAAAATGGTAATTTGGTAAGTTTTATAACTTATAAAACTATAAACATGATTTTTACGTCTTTCTGGCTAAAACCGTAAAATCAACATTTTCGTCAATTAAAACTTAGATGGTCGGACCCGCCTAATGTAAACTTTTTATAACTCATATACTGATATATAAGTACATGTTAAAAGTAAAAACCGATAAAATCCGAGCTTTATAACATACGGACATTAACGGGTCAAGTTAGCCTTATTGGACTATTAATCTAACTAATTTGGCAAAACACTTATAAACTTACTTATTGGGCTTAACCCACTTGGGCCTAACTTGCAAGTATAATACTGATATTAAAAGTGTAAAATAGACTAATAAAAGATAATGGGCTTATAATGGGCTTAATGGGCCTTGATAAGTAAATAAGATGAACTAGTGAAACTAATATAATAAAAATTACCAACACATAACACTAAAAGGGGTAAATGAGAATGTACAATCTCACTTGATCATCATCATATTTATAAAGTGATCATATGTATACATAATTATTATTTTTGTAAAGTCATTGGACAAAAGTCTAAGACCGATTACTATTTGTCTAGGTTTCCGTGATTAAAGCATGTACCGTACATCCATATCGCCGATAATCCGCCTTTCCCAAACAACGTGAGTTCATAGCCTCTCTTTTAAATGTTTTTATGAAATGTTTTATAAACTCGCGTGGGAGATAACATGTTAGTTTTGATAAAATAGGACACCATTTATCCCGATTGTTTGTTTATTGATTTGGACCCTAATGATTGTATGACCCGACGAATGATTATATGACCCGATGTATGAAACAAAATGGATTATTAAAGTTGGGTTATGTCACTAAAAGTCCCATTAGCATGAACTGTGAACTACCGGGATTTGGTAGACGCTTATGCATATAATAGTACTATTTGGGGACGATCACCCCAGTTCGCGCCTTGATGGTTGATCCTCGTCGTGCCACATTGATTGGTAAGCGAATTTATGTATGAGAATATTTCCATAGCGTGATTTTTGTGACTACACGCTAATTTAGATGGGAAAATTGAGTTTCGGGTTAGCTACCCATTGTTTGGTATAGTAAGGTAGCAATGTCATACGGCTTATGATAATCCAATAACGAAAATACTACTATATGCATCGAATTACAATATATTGCCTGACTAGCAATATGGGGTCTTTATTGATATTATGTTCGTGTTTTGGTTTTACATAACCATATTCATATAACGGTTTTTATTTAACTCTATACAACGTTATAAAGCGTATTGTATGATCTTTTACGACATTGGTTCGTATAATGGTTTTAAAGGCAAAAGCCTATATTATGATTTTGACAAAGATCTGTATAAAATGTTTTTGGCTTATTTTATGGCCTACAATAAAGGATTATACAAAATGATTTTCGGTAATAATTTTATACCGATGATATATTAATGGATTTCATTAAACTCTATGAATTCACTCGGCGATTTCGCTGACCTTTTCTTATAACATGTTTTATCTCAGGTACTTGAAGGTAATTCTCGGGAAGACGACAAGAATTCATGGCCCGCACTTAAATAACTATTTCCATTCAATGCTTTGTAAAACTTGTATGAAATACTATGACTTGGGACCTATGTAAATTTGATATTTATGAATGGAAATGCTTTATTATTAAACGACGCGATTTTTAAGCGTTGTCTATGATGTGAGTAATGTGTTATCCCGTAACACCAACGACTCTTCCGCTGTATTGAATTGTATAAATTTGGAGGTATTACACTTTGGTATCAGAGCTCTCGTTATAGAGAATGAAAGATTCTAAAATCAAGGTTTTGAATAAAACATTTCAAAATCTTTTAACTATAAACATTTTTCTCAAAATGTCTAAAAATCTTTTGACTATAACGGTGCCGAAGAATTCCCGAGTTACCGACAAGGCCAGACTGAGAAGTGTTATTATAATATATATATATGTAACTTGGATTATATATATGTTGTAATTTGATTACACGATTGTTTGATGATTATTTCAATAATTATACGAGGTATTTATACGACGTAGATTGTCACAAGAAACCCTAACTCCCCTAGTAAATCAATCGAAGCTATTCCTGTAGGAAATCGAGCTATCCTAGATCTAAACCAAGTTGTGGATGTTTATGATCCCAACAAAATGGTTGGTATTCGTAGAAATGTTGATATTAGTTGATTGTGATATTGAAGAAGAATTGGCGAGATTAAATCTGATATCGATCTCATGACGATCTTTCCTTATAGAGTAGAGTTTGACAAAACCTTACCACCTGGAAAGGTGTCATCTGATTCGGTGTTTCCCAATTCTTAAATTTGAAATCGAAAGGGTGAATGTTGCACTTGAGGCTGTTATTAGAGCCTTTTCCCAAAAGCCTCATGCCACTAGTACCTTTCCGAGAAGTCTAATTGAATGTGTGAGTCATTTGATACTAGTGACTCATTTGATAACTATTGATGAAGGATCTATAGGATTGGAAATTAAGTGTTGTTCATATTGAGCTTTTATTTCCCTTCTAAGGTTTAAGAATAAGGTTGAAAGTATTGGAAAATGAGGTAGGATATCACATTGAGTATAAGTTAATTGAAACTTGAATAAAGTAAAATTTAACTCGTATGGAATATGAGATTGTTAAGAGGAAGTCGTTAAGTTCTGTGATTGAATTATAAGGTTTTAAATGATTGTTTATTCGTGTTAAGGGTTGTTCCTAGGCCATTTTCCAATGACGAGGATGCCTAGTGTCCAATAAATAAATCGAAGAAATCTTCTTCTAAATTGGGACCGATGGATCTTTCGGGACATGTGGAACACCTAATGACTCTTGTAGATTAGTATTCATTGTGGTATCTTTTAAAAATCCCTAACTTAACTGAGACATCAGTTGGTAGGATGAGTTCTTGGAATTGTATGACATAGTGACACGTAATGTGTTACGGTACAATTTTGACTTGTTTGTGATTAATGAAAAGACTACCTTTGATTGCTAAATTTTATATGTATCGATGTTATTTATCTTTTCTTGCTTCATCCTAATGTTCGAATTGGTGATGCAACCAGCGAACAAGTACTCATTTCGATTTGAGTTGCGTTGTGAATGATTCTTTTTGAAGTGCCATCGAGGTCATGAACCTCATGATTAATTGGCTAAGCTCATTTCCTATCGTAATGTAGTTAGTTCTTGATGAACAACTTCTCATCACTCTTTTGCAGATCACTCATTGTTTTTATAAAGTTAAAACAGTATCCTTTGAGAAAATTGAATTTTCATCACTATAAGGATTATTCAAAGTGAGATTTATAAGTCATCGTTATCGAAAATGAAGTTGTTTATGAAACACTTTGGAAAACCTAATTTTTTTCATAACAAAGAACATCCCTGTAAATTCATTTTGATTCTTATTCAAGAATTAAGCATGAAAATATTTTTATTTTTGATGACAAAGTTTTGACGAACTGAGTATTGCATCGTTAATCCTAAAACTGTATATAGTTACGCGCCTACATACAATTTGGAAGGGACCATGCAAGGCTGATTAGTAGTCACCATTAAAATTGATTAATAAACACTACATTTTCTTTGAAGTTATGAAAGATTAAATTTTATGAGATATGCAAAAAGTGCAAAATAGGGACATATTGTTAGGGACACCTACATATGTGCCCATACCATTTATTCTTCTGAGTCGAATTTACTCATCTGTGGATATTGTCTTATTTGACAATTGACAACCCTTTCTTGTCCAATTCTCTTGGGGTGAGATTCTTTGGAAAATTATCTAATTACCAGGTGTTGATACCCGACTGGATGTATTGACGTTCCTGTCATTTCTTTTGATTAGATTTCATTTGAATGACACGGGTAACGATCCGAGGAGCTTTCGAATGCGTACTCAATTCATGAAAACATGGGATAGACTCATATTCGTTAATGTTTTCGTTTGTATCGGATTTGAAATTCTCTTGTGTAAATTATGCGTTGACCTCACTCTTTTAATGTTAGTTATGTCTCCAGATATCCTTGAATTTGTGAAGGATTATGAGTTATTATTAGTCTTTTGAGAAGTTCACATCTTATGAACGGTAATGAAACTGGAAAGTCGGTAATGCCAGTAGAATGGATTGATTGATTATGACATGACGACATTGTTTTAATCGATGGGAACTCGAGTAGAATTCCCCTAAAAGATAAGATGTTGATTATCAAAAGTGATTTAAATAATTCTTGATGGATGACCATATCCTGCATTTAGACCTGAAAGTATACTGTGAATAGTTATGAATTAGTCATAGATATTATAATCTAGAAAGAACTTAAAGTAAACTTATTAAAAGATGTTTTTGTTATCTGAAATTTTAGGAGGTAATTGCTGGTGAATTACCTAGACTTTTGCCATTAAGGCAAGTTAAATTTGGTATTGATTATATTCCTGGTGCTGCACTTATGGCATGTGCATTGTACGTCAGCACCATCTGAATTAAAAATATTACCGTACAACTGAGAGAGTTGTCGGAGAAAGCTTTTATTCTACCAAGCTCGTCATCATAAAGAGCTATGGTATTATCATTCCTTATATTTGTTGAATTACCGTGAACTAAGTAAATTGATGATCGAAATCTATATCCACTACCCAAGATGATAGATTTGTTCGATAATTTACGAGGTTCTAGCGTATGTTTTAAAAATTTGATCCTCGACATGGTTATCATCAACTTCGCGTCAAAAAAGATTATCTTCACTACATCCAGAACTTGTAATGAACATTATGAGCTTCACTTGATGTGGTTTGGATTGACTAATACACATGTAGCATCAATAAATTTGGTGAACCACGTGTGTAGGCTGTAATTTTATAAATTCATGCTTGTGATCATTAAGGACCATTTGTTTGTTTCTAAGAATAAGAATGAGTTAATAATTATTTATAGACTGCCCTGAATTGGCCGAACAATGAAAACCTGTACCTTGAGTATTTAACATGTGATTTAAGGCTTAATCCTTTACATTATTTGACCGTGTGATTAATATAAAATAGAATATATTGACTCTTCAAAAATTAGAGCCATTAAGGCTTTGGGTTTTACCAAAAATAAAGTGGAAATATGTTTTGTCAAATAGTTTATTAAAGGATTTTAAAGGAATCATTCCTTTATACCCAAATCATTTAACTAAACTCCTGTTTACGGGTAAATGTTTGTGTATACCTCAAGACAATCTAAGAGGAATGGAGGAAATCGTTTAAACCAAGACCTGGAATTTGACACGACAATTTTTGCTTTTCAACTAAGAAAATTTTGACCAAAGTATAAACAAGGATTTTTCGAACATTTACGAATCTTATTAATTATTTTCGATAATCAACAAAAATCGTGTTAATTAAATTCAAATTTATTTTGAACATTTTTTTTATATAATTTGTCGAACTAAGAAATTTAAATTTTTTACGTTTACGTTGAGACGCTTTAAACGTTGGATTGAGTAAAACTGATAAAAATAATAGTTGAGACGAAACTAAAACTTAGAAAATATGAAGAAAGAATTTCTGAGTGAATTGTGGACATGATAATTATATCATCAGGAAAGGTGAATGTAGATACTAACACATTATATAGAAAGGATAAATAATCAATTAGGATGTGTTCCTTAATAATGACTGTGCAAAATAAATTTCCGAGCAATTTAAAATATAGCTGATGCTTGTAAAAAGGATAATATAGATAATAAGAGGGGTTCGCGGCTAATGTGAACCATTAGAATTGAGAAGCCGATGGCGTTAAATGTTTTAAAGGTCACTTGTGGTTGCCTAAATATGGAGATTTTGAGATTTAGTCATGTTGGAATCTCATAAGTTTAAGTATTCTATTCATGTCATTTCAGATTAAGAGTATCTTTATCTGAAGAAGTTGTGCTGATGGCAAATTATGAAGGCAGACATTGCCTCACACATTAGTAAACGTCTAACTATTGCAAAGCTTATCATCTGAATTTGATTCGATTTGGGTCATCGTCGACAGACTGACCAAATCTGCTAATATCATTCCCGTTAATGATAGATTCTCGATGAAGAAATTGACTCTTTTGTATTTAAAGTAGCTGTGTCAACATAGTGTGCATGTGTCGATCATCTCCATCAAGATCCTCGCTTCGCATCGAATTTCTAGAGATTTGCTCAGAAGTCATTGGGAACGAACCTTGATGAGAGTACTGTTTACCACCCCAATCGAAGGGACGAGGTAAAGTAATGATACAAAACACTAGAAGTGTTGTTTTATGCTTGAATAATTGACCTTTGGTAATAATCCGTATAATCGTTTTCTTTTGGAGAGATTATCATTGATAATCATCGTATTAGGATCGAGATCGAATCTTGTGAAGATCTAAATATAAGAGCACCTGTAGGTGAGAGTTGGGATGAAGACACCCGACATATACCCATTGTGAGTTGGACATGTCTTTTAGGTTTAAGGTTGCCTATGATGACAAACCTAACCTTACAAATTACCCGACCCGCGAGACCTGAAATGATTGTTGAAATTAGGATCTGATTATTGACTACCGGTAGTGGGCAGGAGGTTATGTGAATATGAAATGTAGATCTTGAAGTGCAGGATGGGTAGCGAAGTTATGCCAAAAATTTTAACCTTGGAAAAATGAATTGATGATCTGAAAAGATCATGGGAAGTAAGTCCCCGTTGTATGGGACCATTGAGATGATGTAAAAGTTGGTTTGAAAGGCATATAAGCTGGATCTACCCTATGACTTCAAGGGCCACGTGAATTACGTTTCGTATATCTAACTTGATAAAATGTCTATCAAGTGAAAATCTGATTACTTCTTGATGAAGTTTAGATCGGCGAAAAGTTGCATTTATCAAAAACCCGTGAACATCATGGATAGAGAAAGTAAGTCAACATTACTCCTGATCGTATTCCCGTAGTTATGTTTGATGAAACTCGCGTATTGTACTGGATTACACTTGTGAGAAAAGACTGAATGTGGAGGAAATACCCACGTGGATTTAACTCTATAAGAAGCGAGTAATAAGATAAATCGATCTTTGAGGACAAAGATCCTGTTTAGGGGTAAATACTGTGACAATCCGTCAATTTATGGTCGATATTTTATTCTCAAGTATTATTTAAAAACATTATTTTTAATGTTATATTATGAACTCACTTATTTTGGGAAGAAATTTGGGTTTACGTCTTGAAGTAGCATCGACTACGTTTAAACCGGTGGACTCTACGTTACGTGCTTACGTTTACATACGCCGTTTTGGTGACAGTCCGACACTTCAGGAAATAAATTTATCCGTGAATATTATTTTGGGATTTTAAATTTGTGTTAATTCATAAACTCACAAATTTACGAGAAGAGATTAGGACTTACGTTAATAATTTAGCGTCCTTTACGACTAAACCGGAAACCTTAGGATTACGTATTTACGTTTTTGAACTCAGTTTTTGATGAGACAATTTTTATTAGATTCGTTTTGTGCCGTTAATTCATAATTTATAAAAATGTTTTTCGTAAAACGACCCGAGGGCAAGCAAATCGAGGAAACTAGAATCGAGGAATACCCGTAAATTAGTGGGATGAGACAAAACAAGTTTTGCCCCACCCCACTCAAAAGGGATGGCCAAAACAAGGACACCACATTCATGATGTGGCAAACTTGTAACTAACAAGTATACACTTGTTAACTTAACTTGATAAAGTTAAGTAAAACCATCAAACCACTTTTCCTTAAACCATTTCCTTACAATCCTCACATGCAAACTACTCTCAAACTCTTTCATCCTCTCCCACTCCTTGCCGTCCAAAACCATCATCACACACCCCATTTTGATCAATTTTAACCACAAACTTTGTGTTATCTACACATATGATGAAGAACCTTTGAAGACTTGAAGATTGGAGGTGATTCTAACATCCAAAGAGGAGATTTCTTGATTTCCTAGGGCTGATTTCCCACAAGGAGTTTATAAATATTGGTGGACTTGAAGATGATATTGGTTTATCACAAGTTTTGCCATCAAAATCCAAGCCTTGTTCATCAAAAACTCATCTTTTCATCACTAATGGTGGTATAGAGATTGTTTCTTCCTATCCTCTTGTTATTTTGATTATGTAATCTTATATTTTCTTTATTTATGTATATGTATATGATTATGAATGATGATTAAAAATATTATATGGGGATTTGGTGTTGATAAACATGGGTAAAAAGATGGAAAACCACATGTAAAATGGTTAAATCATGCTTAAAATAGTTGGCTGTATAAAAACAGTAAGCAACCATATGATAAACTGATAAAATGGCATAGTGGAATCAATATACAGTAAGTATTAAGTTTTGTACACATGTGAGAGTTGTCCATGCAATGGAATCATTATAATGAGTGAGATATGATCAAAACAAAATTGATGTATCAATTTGAATAGTCTGTTTTGTGAGGACTGTTAGGGATACTTAGACTTGGATTGAGCAGTAGCTAAAACTAAGTTATTTGTATCACATAATATGAAGTTTATGTCATCCAAAAATGAGCTTCTACCTCCTTGTAGA
Source organism: Glebionis coronaria (assembly GCA_025667525.1). NCBI lineage: Eukaryota > Viridiplantae > Streptophyta > Magnoliopsida > Asterales > Asteraceae > Glebionis > Glebionis coronaria. The sequence goes on from JANFOE010000856.1 coordinate 25,144, forward strand.
ACTCAATATCTGATAAAAATGGTGAAAGTGAAACTAAAAATCAGATTTTGTGAAATTAAAGTTTAATAGTATTATAATAGCACTCAAATAAATATGGTATAAAATGTAAATTAAAACCACTAACTTATATATTACATTTATATAAGTATGTACAATAATATATAAACGTGACATTTTTTAAATATGGTAATTTGGTAAGTTTTATAAGTTATAAAACTATAAACATGATTTTTACGTCTTTTCGGCTAAAACCGTAAAATTAACGTTTTCGTCAATTAAAACTTAGATGGTCGGACCAGTCTAATGTAAACTCTTTATAACTAATATACTGATATATAAGTACATGTTACAAGTAAAAACCGATAAAACCCGATCTTTATAACATACGGACATTAACGGGCCAAGTTAGCCTTATTGGACTATTAATCCAACTAATTTGGCAAAACACTTATAAACTTACTTATTGGGCTTAACCCACTTGGGCCTAAATTGTAAGTATAATACTGATATTAAAAAGTTTAAAATGGACTAATATAAGGTAATGGGCTTATAATGGGCTTAATGGGCCTTGATAAGTAAATAAGATGAACTAGTGAAATTAAAATAAAAAAAATTACCAACACATAACACTAAAAGGGGTAAATGAGAATGTTCAATCCCACTTGATCATCATCATATTTATAAAGTCATCATATGTATACATAATTTTTATTTTTGTAAAGTCATTGGACAAAAGTCTAAGACCGATTACTATTTGTCTAGGTTTCCGTTATTGAAGCACGTACCGTACATCCATATCGCCGATAATCCGCCTTTCCCAATCAACCTGAGTTCATAGCGTCGCACTCTTTTAAATGTTTTTATGACATGTTTCATAAACCCGCGAGGGATATAACATGTTAGTTTTGATAAAATAGGACACCATTTGTCCCGATTTTTTGTTTATTGATTTGGACCCGAATGATTGTATGACCCGACGAATGATTATATGACCCGATGTATGAAACAAAATGGATTATTAAAGTTAGGTTATGTCACTAAAAGTCCCATTAGCATGAATTGTGAACTACAGGGATTTGGTAGACGCTTATGCATATAATAGTACTATTTGGGGACGATCACCCCAGTTCGCGCCTTGACGGTTGATCCCCGTCGTGCCACATTGATTGGTAAGCGAATTTATGATGAAGTTACCCGCATGGTAATTTGCAAAATCCGCAAACCATGGGTAGAAGAATCAAGCTTATAATTCACTGCACCAAGTGTCTCGAGCGGAAATGTTTCGGTGATTTCCTTGGGCTCGTAAACACTTTGGTGAGGATCTTCCAAACGAGAGAGATGATCGGCCGCTAGATTCTCGGCTCCTTTTTTGTCAACGATTTTGTGATCAAATTCTTGAAGGAGGAGAATCCAACGAAGTAATCTCGGCTTAGCATCTTGCTTTGCCATGAGATACTTAATAGCCGAGTGGTCCGTATACACTATGCATTTTGTCAAGACGAGGTAAGGTCGGAACTTCTCAAATGCATACACCACGGCAAGGAATTCCTTTTCCGTTGTAGTGTATTTTAGTTGAGCCTCGGTCATTGTCTTGCTAGCATAGTGAATAGGCAAGAAGTGCTTATCATGACGTTGCCCTAAAACGGCCCCTATAGCGTAATCACTAGCATCACACATAAGCTCAAAGGGGAGGTTCCAATTTGGAGCAACAAGAATGGGAGCTTCGGTAAGTTTCCTCTTAAGGATTTCAAAGGCTCGTACACAATCTTCGTCAAAGACAAAACGTGCCTCTTTTTCAAGAAGATGTGTAATGGGTCGAGAAATCTTTAAAAAATCCTTGATGAATCGATGATAAAAGCCCGCGTGGCCTAGGAAACTCCTAACTCCCTTAACGGTTTTGGGATGAGGTAATTTGGCGATGACGTCTACCTTAGCTTGATCTACCTTAATCCCTGCTTTCGAGACCTTGTGCCCTAAGACGATTCCACTCTTAACCATAAAATGACATTTTTCCCAATTGAGCACAAGGTTGGTTTCCTCACAACGTTTCAACATTCTCTCTAGGTTCGACAAACACGAAGTGAAAGAATCACCAAACACGGAAAAGTCATCCATGAAGACTTCCATCGTCTTCTCGATCATATCATGAAAAATAGCCATCATGCACCTTTGAAAGGTTCCCGGTGCATTACAAAGTCCGAATGGCATTCTACGATAGGCAAACGTTCCATATGGACACGTAAACGTAGTTTTTTCTTGATCACGAGGATCGATGGGGATTTGGAAGTAACCGGAAAAACCATCTAAAAAGCAATATAAATCGTTTCCCGCAAGACGCTCCAACATTTGGTCCATGAAGGGCAAGGGAAAATGGTCTTTTCGAGTGGCTTCATTCAACTTTCGATAGTCAATGCACACTCTCCATCCGGTCACGAGCCTAGTGGGAATCAACTCGTTGGCATCGTTTGGCACAACGGTCATCCCTCCCTTTTTAGGGACACAATGAATAGGACTCACCCAAGGGCTATCGGAAATAGGGTAAATCATTCCCGCGTCAAGGAGTTTAAGGACCTCCTTTTTTATGACGTCGTGAATTTTAGGGTTCACCCTCCTTTGACTTTGGATTATGGGCTTGAAATCCTCCTCCATTAAGATTTTGTGGGTACAAAATTTGGGATCGATCCCCTTAATGTCGGATAACTTCCACACAATTGCCCTTTTGTGGTCCTTTAGAACATCGACAAGTGCGGTTTTTTCATCATTCGAAAGATCCTTCGCAATAATAACCGGCAACTTGTCGTCCTCTTCCAAATAGACATATTCGAGGTGAGGAGGTAAATCTTTCAACTCAAGGATAGGTGGTTCCTCAAGTGAAGATTTAGGCTCGATACTCATAACCTCCTCGGGTGGAGGAAATGGGAAATCGTTAAGAAAATCCTTGATAATCGAGAAGTCCTCATCGTTGTCGAGGTCTTCGTCACAAGTACGTGGAACATTGCATTCTTCCAACGTAAAACCACCACCTTCGAAAGGAGTGAAGGTTGGTGTCGAATTATCAAGAATTGGATCCAACATAGTGGGATTGCCACTAGTTTCTTCATCACCAAAACCTAGAACTTCTTGTGAAAATTCCTCGCAAACTACGTCAATCATATCAACGAGGTTTATGGTTGCAACGGAATAAACATGAGAAATTTGATAGTTTTGAGTTGCGTTTATAACAAGTTCCTCGTCGTTGAAACGTAAAGTGATCTTTCTAGCATGCACATCGATCAAAGCCATAGACGTATCTAAAAACGAACGACCTAAAATGAGAGGAACTTGAGGATCCGTGGGGATATCAACAACGATAAAGTCTACGGGATAGTAGAACTTCCCCACTTTCACAAAAACGTCTTCCGCCAAACCACATGCGGGAATTGTGGAATGGTCGGCCAACTCGATAGACATTAGTGAAGGAGTAAGATTAGGAAGATTGAGCGACTTGAAGATTGCCAGTGGCATCAAGTTATTGCTAGCACCGAGATCGGCCAAGGCGAAGCATTCTTCCATGTCTTGGATTGCACAAGGGATCAAAAATTTACCGGGATCACCGACTTTTTGGGGTATGCGATTAAGATAAACCGACGAACAACTAGACAATTGGTGCAATTTCTCCTCGTTGTTCAACATACTCTTAAAGTTAGTGGCAAATCGAGGCATCATGACCAAAGCATCGACGAAACTCACATTAAGGTGCAAATCACGAAACATTTTCATAAAAAGCTCAAATTGGTAATTGTCGCGCTCTAGACGTTTCTCCTTCCTAAGTCTCGATGGATAGGGAAAAGGTGGTGTGGGTTGAGGCATAGTAGGCATAGCCTTTGGAATCTCAGGTTCCAATGATGGTAATGGGTCGACCGTAGGTGTGGCATGAGCGGTACTTCGTGGGATTGGGACATGCTCCTTTTGGACCACCACCTCGGGTTCTTCCTCAATTGCTTCCTCCGTAGGAGCAATTGGTTGAGGAGTCGGCTCCTTAAGTGTCTTACCACTACGTGTGGTAATCACTTTCATCTCACCCTTAGGGTTGGATATGGTGTTGCTAGGAAGACCACTTGACGACGGTTTACACATTATTGCCTCAAACATAGACGAGATTTTATCTTCAAAATTAGATTGCCTCAATACGGCTTCGGTTTGCCTTTTCTCGGCTTTAATCATCTCTTGTTTAATCTCATGTTGCCCTTGTTCCATCTTTTGTTGGTTTTGTTGCAACCTAGTGATATTTCCTTCCATCTTGTTGGTGTGGATTTTAAGTTCATTAGCTAACTCATTTTTCAACTCTTTCTTCAAGTCGTTCTTAAACTCGGATCTTAGGCTAATGATTTCTCTTTGAATGTTGTCAAACCTAGCATCATTCCCACTAGCATATTCAACAAACTCACTTGGAAGATCTTTCAATGTTTGCAAACTTTTGTTGT